>JAJMAK010000002.1:0-23055 GCA_030572615.1 Metschnikowia lachancei
TAAGGTTCGGATAGGGTGACGTGATCTACAGAGCGGCTAGAGTAAGGAGGAAGGTATAGGGCTCGGGAGAGCTGGATAACTTCATTAATCCGTACTCTATCCAGATGTGTTTTCAGGTTTTTCTCTATTTTTTATAGTTTTTGTGTCGTTCTTATAGCGGCGTCCTGTAATACAATTGTTTCTTTAAAAAAAAAAAAAAAATTGAGTTTAATAACTCTTTCTAAGACTTAAAGTAAAAGAATTATTATATTCATTTGCACGACACACATACCAACTTTCAAGTTGATGGTCACAACAATTGACCATTACACCTCGTAAATTTGGGTAATAACTATTTATCTTTTTTTTGTGGAACTCTCTTGCCCAGAAGTTTCTTGTTCAAATCTTTTTCGATTTCGTGGAGATACTTCTTATATGATTCAAGGCACCTAGCTTCGGCTTGAGTAAAACTGTGATTTGTGACGAATGCCTCCAAGCTTTGCAGTAGTAAATCGGACTTTTCAAACATTGGTGTCATTTTATGAAGCTGATAAATGTATAAATTCAAAAGGATGAGTGTCCCAATTCGAGGTTAATGAAAATGAAAGAAAAGCAAGTGGGATTATGGTGTCACAGATTTATCAGTAGAATAATCGAGTCAAATATCACAAAAACCTGCCGTAGTTTTCCTCTTTATAATTAAGCGTCTTGGCAGTGTTGTACTAATTGACTAAAGTTGCTGTTGCAGCTACCATTTACGAGGTTTGAATTACATATGCACCTTTTTTTTTTCTAATTCTCTCCTTTTCCGTTCACGTGTACCTTCGTAATGGGGGGAAAAGGTAATAAGGGGGAAAAGAAATGCTGTCTTCTTTTCCTATACTGTATGATAGCAAGATTGTTTGGCGAGAACAAGATTGATTGGAGAATAATATAATATAGTAGTTTTTCTTACTTTCCTTTCTATTTCATCGACAAAATGAAATAAACTGAAGCATTTTTTTCACTCGTCTTATTGAATGCAAGCACATACGAGTTGCATTTTAGCGTTAGCGAATGCGGCGTTCCGAAATACGAGTTTTTAACAAATCAGCCTCGGTCTCAAAAGAGAATTAGTGAATACGAATGCACTCCCGGAAGATGTATTTTGTTTTTCTTTTTCTTGCGCTTCTCGGGAACTTTACGAGCTACCAACTCTCCCCAGCACGTGTAATGTGGGAGCCAAATTCGCGGAAACTTTCTGAAGTACGAAACCTGATCTCGTTCCCTTGGGTATACCAATACGGTTCACGATTTTTCATGTAAGCTGACTTAACAACGTTTCATTTTCTATATAGCCGAAAACTCTATTCTCGTTCTTTTTATATGTAAAAATTACTGGACACTAGGTAAGGCGTCTCCGTCAATTATGGATTCATGATTGATCAACGATGAACCTTTACCCTAATCTGTGTCTCGACAAGCTCAATTCGAATACTTCAAATAATTTGAGTGATTGATATTCTCGCTGAGCCTTGCAAAATTGAAGCTTAAGTATTATTAATGTTTTAACTTCGAAATGCGGGCATAGCCAGTTTTCCTTGCCTAGGGTTCATCTTGGCTTCAGCAGCGCCTATGACGATTGTTGCTTATTAAGCCCATGAAGCCAAAGGTGCGCGTGCGGCTTCCTTGATTTTGTTTGGAGCCCTGACAATAATATCCGAATCTAAGAACAGATTACTTGCCATCATCGGTGAAACATTTTGCTCGGGTTTTGTTAAACTTCTTGGATTACCTATTGTGTGATAGTCATTATCTTTCGGCTGTTTGATTCCCCTGCAAAATACACTTAAATTGTATTCTTTTTAGCCCTTTAGGTTTACTTGAACGCTCATTCGAGACAGACGCAATGACACGTGATCAGATTTTGGAGAAGAGGATACGATCTGATCAAAGAAAGTTTGATAGCATCTCTTTTCCCTTTTTTCAGTATTACAAGATGATCTCGCTTTCTCAAGAGCATATTGACCACCTAAATAAAACACTTGTGGGTCTTTCGGCGCCAGAAATCTTGAAATGGGCCGCTACGACTTTTCCTGACTTATATCAAACTACAGCTTTCGGGCTTACTGGTCTTGTTATTTTGGATATGATTTCAAAAACAACACCAGTAGACTTGATTTTCATCGATACTTTGCATCACTTTCCTCAAACCTACGCTTTGGTGGACAAAGTCAAACAGAAATATAATCCAAAACTACACATCTATAAGCCGCAAGGTGTGCAAACCGAGGAGGAATTCACTAAGAAATACGGCGACTCATTATGGGAGACTGATGATAATCTCTATGATTTTCTCGTTAAGGTTGAACCAGCTCAAAGGGCATACGCTGATTTGGGGGTGAAAGCTGTGCTCACTGGAAGAAGAAAATCCCAAGGTGGTGCTCGTGCAGCCCTTCCAGTGATTGAGGTTGAAGAATCCAGTGGCATAATTAAGATCAATCCTCTCTGGGACTGGGACTTTGCCCAAGTCAAGAAATACATCGATGAGAATGATGTGCCATACAATGAATTGCTAGATTTGGGTTACAAGTCTATCGGTGATTGGCATTCCACTGAGCCGGTCGCAGACGGGGAGGATGAAAGATCGGGCAGATGGAAAGGTAAGGTTAAGACTGAGTGCGGAATTCACCAGACCTCTCGTTTTGCTCAATACTTGGAAAAGGGCGCACCCTCGTAAATACTGAAATTGTCAATGCGCACATTCTCATTTGCTCCAATTACATGAACCTCCACAATAAATACTTTTATTGCGCATTGGCTACTTAATTCCGATCCTCTGACTCCATAGCCATATAGCTTCACTCATAGCTGAAATTACCTAAGCTATTTTGAAGATCTTATGTGGGCTGAGTAAACAGCACTGCCTCACATTCTAAGTTGAAGACTAGTTCATGCAATCCGCTATATCTTCAAATTCCGCGCAAAGCGGAATTCTTTATCTACACCAATGATTTAAAGACCAGCAAACCACCGGTTCGCTATTTACAATTGTTCTGCAACAATCGAAAATGTTATTACAAATCTTGCTCACTGGATACGACTTCTATCAGGAAAATCAGAAGATCTGCCTTTGGGTGCTATGTCTTTTTACTGCCATCTATAAATTAGCCATATACCCATTTTTCATCTCCCCATTGAGGCAAATCCCAGGCCCTTATTTGCACAGAATTTCCCACATTCCTTCTCTCCACGCGCAAAGAAAGTTCCAATGGATAAAAAAAGTACACGGCTTACATGAAACTTATGGAGAAGTTGTTATTCTATCTCCTTCAGCTGTCAGTTGCAATGGTGATGCGAAGTATATAAACGACATATATGTGAAGAACATGCCAAAGACAAAATTTTATGAGAACTTCAAGAATCATGGATTCAAAGACAACATGTTTTCTGAATTGGAAAACGGAAAGCATCTCAAATATAAAAAGATGGTTCAAAGCTTGTACCTGAAGTCATCTGTCTTCAATGCAAAAAATACAACCAGGGACAATATCATCGAAAAGGTAGGCCAATTAGTGGATCAGGTATACTTGTCGTCAGTTTCAGGTCAACATCCAGATGTCGTCAATGCGGAGCTGAAGTTGAATGAGCATGGCAAGGGTCATAAACTCGGCTCAGGAAGCTGGTTTAAACACACGACCAAAAAAGGTGGCCTTGGAATCGACGTGTATTCACTATTTGGAGCTTTGGCAATGGATGTCGTCTCTGCATTTGAGCTAGGTATTGCAAATGGTTCGCATCTTTTATTGAACCCGGATTATCGACTGATTTTGGTTCCTCATCGGATGCAAGCAGGCATGGTATTTTGGACAACCTTGATGCCCCGCTTTTGGGATTGGGCGGCAGGCGCGGCAATCAGGGCAGCTTCCCAAGAGATTGAAGAATGGCAATTGGGTTTGTACAAGGCTGCGGAAGAAAACATCCCTGAGAAGCGACGTGATCAAAACCTCAGTACGCTTGAAACATTGAAGAAAAATGGTTTCTATGGAGTAAATGCATACTCGTTTCTAACGGATAACATTTTCGCTGGACATGAAACGACAGCAATTCAATTAACATACATGTGCTACGAATTATCGAGACCAATAAACCGTGAAAAACAAGCTAAGCTCAGAGCTGAACTCAGAGAGGCATTTGGGGAACCTGGATCTTTGGAAAAATGCATTGATAACTTGGAAGAAGTTGACAGACTTCCTTACTTAGAGGCATTGATGCAAGAAAATTCTCGTGTTCACACTTCAATCCCGGGAAGTGAACCCAGAGTCACAAATACCAATTACGAAGTGGTTATTGATGGCAGAAAGGTTTTGCTTCCACCAAGAACGGGTATTTCGTGTCAGCCTTATCTGATGCACAGAGTGCCAAAGGTTTTTCCTCAACCGGAGGAATGGATTCCTGAAAGATGGTTACAAAGTAGCACTGAGTCCTTTGAGCAGTACAACTCGCGCTTGAAAGAAATGCAGCGTTACATGATGCCGTTTGGTAAGGGAATCCGAATGTGTCTCGGTATGAATGTCGCTTTGATAGAAATGAAATTGGCATTAGCAAACTTGTACTGGAGATATGAACTGTCTTTATGCTCTGATTGGTGTCAGATCACCCCTGCTGAGAAAAGTGAGGTCATCAAGATGGGAGATGAATTTGCGAGATCAAATCACGATGAAAGTATGATGACCATGGTGGACTCTTACACTACACGTCCTCATTATGATGAGTGCTGGTTGGAATGGAGTCAGGCTCCATAGTGAATAAGTACTCAGGTATAAGTGCAGGGAACAATGTTTACTTGAAAATGCGATCCAAACAAGTCTATCTTTTGCAATCTGTCTGTATACAATAGTCTCAGATAATGCACAGAACAAGGAACGATGACAGTGACACCAACCCAAATAAAAATAAATAAAATAAAATAAAATAAAGAGAAGGATTAGAATTTATAGATAAAAATCAAAATTGAAAATTGAAAATTGAAAAGTAAATGCTTCTAGTGAGCTAGGAACTTGTTCTTGGAATACAGATAAGAAAAATTATTGCCTTTGAGAGCAACTCATTATGAACCCTGGACTGTGTTGATACAGGCTGACATGATCAGTTAAGCCTCCTGCTGCTAAGCAAATCGAAGTCGCACTTGCGTGCCGTGACATCCGGAGATATGGCAAGACCCGGGTTGATTTTCATCGAGACATCGAAAAAGTCTCAATTGAATATCATAAGATGCTACCTTTTGCTATTCCATATCCACCTGAGCAAACCAATGGGTTCTGGGGCATCCCCACTTCCACAATAGACTGGTGCGAGGAGAACTATGTTGTATCACCATACATTGCTGAGGCTCTCAACACCGTCACGAACACTGGGTTCATGGTTTTGGCATTATTTGCCATTATTCATGCTTGGAAAAATAAGTTGGAAATGAGATTTATATTGTCTGCATGCGGCTTTTTATTGGTGGGATTCGGCTCGTGGCTTTTCCATATGACCCTCAGATACGAATACCAACTCTTGGATGAGTTGCCCATGATATATGCAACTTGTATTCCCTTCTGGAGTGTATTCTCTGAGTTGAAGGATAAAAAAGGCTCTGTTATTGTAGGTTTGGTAACTTTTTTTAGTGCAAACTTGCTTACTTGGATATATTTAACATTCAAAGATCCGACAATTCACCAGACCGCTTACGGCCTAATGAATGCCGCGATTATTTTCAGATCCTACCGCTTGACAAAGTATCATGTACCTGACAGAAAATCGGCTGCGTTGTTGAACCGAACAATGCTTACAGGTGTGCTGATTTTTGCCTTGGGCTATCTACTTTGGAACATGGATATTCATTTCTGTGATTACGCCAGATCCACTAGACGTGAGTGGGGTATGCCGTACGGTTTCTTGTTGGAAGGGCATGGTTGGTGGCATATCCTTACAGGAACTGGTGTATACTTTTACTTGGTCTATGAAGAGTACTTGAGGTGCTGGTTGACGGGTACAGAGAAGTTTTATCTGTTTGAATGGATTCAATTCTTGCCTGTCGTTGTTTTAAAAGACCCTGTGGGATTGGAAGCTTTCAAGAGCCAAGAAGACAAGAAGAACTTGTGAGCAATATGCTTTTATTGCTACTAAAGACATTGCGTGAAACAATTAACAAAGCATGTATTTACTTAAGAAGATTAGATTTATCAGTATAGTGTCAAATGGCAATTGCTGTACATTGCATCATAACATCGAAAGTATTTCCCCGATGAACTTGTCATCTTTAATATCACCGCGTTCGGTATCGATCAAATTCTTAAGCTTCTGGATTGCCTCATCCGAAGAGACGTTGCATTTTTGGTCAGAATTAACGCATCTAGATCTCCACTCGGTGAGAACCTTTTTCAATTTTTCAAGCCCCTCTCCAATTTCTTCATTGTTACACTTGGTTCTCTTATTGCTCACATAGGGATCTTCCTCCGAACCAACATTGATGTTTTGCAATTCAGATGCCTTTCTCTTAGCCATATTAATGATCTTCGCGGGAAATTTGACAAGCTCTGCAACGTGTATTCCGAAAGACTTATCAGAAATTCCTGGCTCGACCTTAAACATTAATGTGATGTCGTCATCTTTTGAATCACCATTCTCATTTTTATCAATGTGAGCAACCACGTGCAAATTTTGAACCTTGCCTTCATGCTTCTCGGATAATTTGGTAAGCTCGTGGAAGTGAGTAGCAAATAAAGTAAAACAATTCTTCTCTGTGATAAGATGTTCACTAATAGACCATGCTAATCCAAAACCGTCATATGTACTGGTACCTCTTCCTAGCTCGTCGATGATGATGAGCGAATTGTGTGTTGCCGATGCCAAAATAGATGAGGTTTCAAGCATTTCGATCATAAATGTAGATAATCCTTTCAACTGTGAGTCTCCTGCACCGACACGGGATAAGATGGCATCGAATATTGGGATCTCAGGAGTCTCATCCTCATTCAGAACTGGGACATAAGAGCCAACTTGATTCATTAGAGCAATCACTCCAATTTGTCTGATATAGGTAGACTTTCCACCCATATTGGGCCCTGTGATTATAGCAAATGGGCTTCCTTCTGTATTTGCTAGCAACACGTCATTAGGTATGAAGTTCACTTCGTCTTGAACCTCAAGAACGGGGTGACGAGCATCTTTGAGTTTCACCCTTCTGTCTTGAAAGTCAGTACTGTCCACAGAGTCTGCCATTTTGTGCAACTTTGGTTTTACCAAAGGTATTGGTGCAAAAATAGCAACATTTGCGAAAGAAGATATAACATCTAAGCTGCTGAGCGCTAAAGATAAGCGCAAAAAGACACTTTGGTATGTCAAGGTAATTGACAAAATTTCCTTGATCAATTCTTTTTGCTTATTGTTATAATCGTTGGAGTAATCGGTATAGTCCTGTGACAATGTTCTCAATTTTTTAGTTGTGAAAAACACACCCGCCTTCACAGTCTGCAACTCAATATATCTGTCACCAGTGTTTCTGAGGACGTTGGAGTCAATCCTAGTAACTCTGAAGCACCAACCATGTTGCTGGTGTTTTTCCAATTTCAAACGTTTCTCCATGTCAATATTCAAGTCGTCGGCCACCTCTTCGTGAATTCTTTTAATTTTATCCGAGGTGGATTGCAAATTCTCATTAATTGTGATGAGAGATTCGTCGAATTCTGGCTTGATGTTGAAATCAGTGTGAAGAAGGGTGTGTGCGGAAAGTGATTCCAAGGGGGATAAATCAATCGTAGTCTCCACCAACTCCTGGAACTTAAGCAAAGGCTTTTGGTTTGTAGTGATGGGAGTTATCCAAGTAGAATCAATTAGCTCCTTAACCTTGTCGTCTTTGCAATCCTCAAGGGACATTTGAAGCATGTTGAGTAGCTCAGGTAAAGTTTTCACAAGTTGGTATAGTCTCACAACATCCTCCAATTTCTTATTTTCAGATGCTGTGGCCCTTTTAATTCCCGAAGCGACTTTTTTAATGATCCTCTTGATGTCTGGTACTTGCGAAAGCCATTCCTGGGATACGTACACTCTTAAACTCGTATCATCAATGAAATGACCCACCAAAGAATGTCTATTTGACACTTGCTCTACATCTGTAAGAGGTTGCTTGAGCCACTGTGAGAGTAATCTTGTTCCGGCAGAGGTCTTGCATCTATTCAAGAGATCAAAAATTGAGGTGATTGACTTGGTCTTTGCACCGGCCAACTCAGTTGCTTGCAGACTTGGGAAAATATTGAGTGCTTTCATGGTAGAGGAATCAATCTTCATATATTCCGACACCAGGTACTTTCCAATAGTGAAGGAAGTTGTGTCATCGGCCAATAAGTTGAGATAGTGAATGAGGGAGCTGCAGCAAGAAAGCGAAAGGGAATCATCGGTCGAACTGATACCTTTGGAAGCTAAAATAAGTTCAACATTATTATTTGCATCTGAGTCCACATTTTCTGAAGTCACGATTTTGGACAAATCCTGATCAATGTCCTTTGTGGTGAAGTGAGCCAGTTTCACCGAGCCAACAACTAAGCCCCCAATTTTATTGAGAACCTGGAACAATTTAATGACATCTGGAGTAGACTGGTCTTCGGGGTTGTAATTTGAAGGAAGAATAATCTCTTTCACGTTCACCTGTAAGAGCAACAGCTCTAGGTTTGAGAATAAGTCGTTATCCTCGAACTCAGAAAGCTGGATTACTTTATTGGACAAGTCAACCAAACTCACGCCCACCTTTTTCGAAGAAGTGGTTGACACAAACTTGACACTGGCAACCATAGGCACCGAGCCGTCGTTCAACATGGACTCCAAGTCCACACCGTACTCCTGAGCCAACCCTTCCAAGTTTCCTGGCGTAGCACTCAAGATGAGGGCAAACATTTTACTATAAATTTCGACCTTGTAGGAGTTTGCAACCAAGCAGAACCTCAATACAGAAGAAAACACTTGAGGCGAAAACGTCACATACTTGACAGAGTTGGATGTCTTAATCACCAGCAGGGTCTTGTAAATTGCCTCTGCAATTAAAGTGGCATCCTCTCCGAGTGCAGAGAAGTAATCCTTGTGGTCGACAATTCTGATGATTGAGGAATTTTCCTTGGGGGCGAGATTGCTGAATCTTCGATAAAACAGCCGCTCATCAACCGTGTCTGAGAACTTCAAATCTGGACGGGTGCTTGACATTACAGAAAAAACTAGAGAGTGGTTCCAGACGTGAGACGCGACTGGGATGCGTCTTTAGTACATGGGAATCGTGGTGCGTGCAAGCGGGCGAGCGAGCGTGTCGCAGTGGGCCAAATTGAGAAAAAGGATTTGAGGTAATAATCCGAAGCATGAAGTGAGCTCTGTTTGAAAGCACACGGACTGTTAAGAATAATAAAATCTGCTTTTCTGCTGGTACAAGTTGTCATGAAAAAAGGTGAAATTCCTTAAAAATTCGAAATATGATGCCCTCCTTTATAAATTTATCCAATTTTTTCTGAAGAGTTACCTTTACACAATAAAGTACGCTTAGTGATTTTCCATCTGAATTGGACTTCTCAATTATTACAAAATAAACTCATCTTAACTCGGGCTTCAAAAATCAAGAACAAGATATTCTTTGCTGAAGTTATTAGACAATACATATGCTTCACTTTTAGAATACCACAACATTCAAATAAGAAAAATATTTTTTATTTTGCTCTAGTTTGGACGTGGAATAGCACGTTCTTCTTGTGAGGTACTGCACTGACCACCGCTTCGAAGAGAGGGATCCAGTTTCCCCGAGTTGACCGCAATATGAGTTTCGCACGCTCGAAAATTTCTCGATTCACACGAAAGAGTTCAAGCCGTCATCATATCTCCATCATCACTTTCCCAACACAATGTTCTATGAATTATTCGCTATAGCACGTATCCAAGACCCACTTCTTGTCAACAAGGAAGCAGTGAAAATTGCCTCGACCGTGGGAAAGTTGATCTTAAATAATAGAGGTGTCATCAGACAAATTACCAGTTTGGGCCCAAAACCCCTTCCCAAAATTATTTCCAAGGACCAGGAAAGACACTTTCAAGGCTACCACTTCATAATGGCATTTGACTCATCATCTGCCGTGCAGCAAGAACTATTGAGAACCTTGCGTCGAGACCCAAGAATCTTGAGGTCTAATATTATCAAGAATGACATGACGAAGAAACTAGATGTTGGTACGACATTTGAGAGAGTCTTTTCAAGCGTCTCCGATTGAAGTCGAAATTGCATTTTAATTTTTTTATAAAGAAAATACCAAGGGGAAGCATACCCGGGTCTGTACATAATGAAAGAATCATAATAAAAGAATCATAATAAAAGAATCATAATAAAAGAATGTCGATTAATCCACCCTTTGGACCACATTGTAGAAGAGAACGGTAAACCTTCACATTTATAGATCTGGAAGTTTAGAATGAAAGCAATCAAAGAAAAGAAAATTTGACAATCGATGTTTAAATTTATTGATTGGTGTATGTATTGGCCGATTAAATACAGCCAGATCGATCGACCAATGAACTGACTGTGGGTTTTAAAGCGGGGATGAGTTAAGTACTCAAATTTCATGCTATAATTCAACTGTGAAACTTACTCATTATGATAGTTTTCACTCACATCGTGTTTACGTCGATTAACTGGAGGCTTGCAATTTTTGTTTTGGGATGTTATTTTTAGCAGCGATTGAAATCGAAGAGTGCACGTCGCTCAAAGAGGTATTAGAAGTTGAGACACTTGTTTGAATTTTTTCTGCACGCCTGTCGATGTCAAAAACGGACGCAGAAGCGCTTAGGTCAGTCTCACCATCCAGAAAATCGTGTGAATCACTGTGATTACTCCGGGGGAGTCCTGTGGGTGAAAGAGTGCTTGATTTTGACAGGGGTGTTCTTGATGCGTGCATTTTCGACAAGTTGTCTTTCGAATTGTTCACCGAGTTCATTTCAATATTCTCTTGTGCACTTCTATCGAAGTAAGGTTGATTGTAGAAGCTCATGTCGCTACCAGTCTCTAAGTCCTCATGCAAGGGAACGAAAGTGTTCAAAGGGTCATTTTCAACTAGGTCCGGAAACTTGAGCTCAGAGTAGGACCAGCGGCAGTATTTCGCAGGGTCAATAACAGGTAACTTGACATACTTAACGTAGGTGAAAAACATCAACGAGAGAGCTGCTCCAAAGATAAGGTCAATGAAGTAATGGTGGGTCAAATACATAGTACTCCACCACAACAAAGCAGCATAAGACCACCAGAGTGGGGTGAATCTAGGGAATAGCCAGCACAAAAACAAAACATCCATGACAGCGCAACCGGAATGGAGGGAGGGGAAGGCTCCAAATACTAATGGGGAGTTCTTGAAAGTTGTTGTGTACATATCCACGCCAAACAACTTGTCAATTCTTCCTAAGCCACCTGGCGACCCATTCATGGCGTAATTGGCAGGTTCCAAACCGTGTATGTTCTTGTACCAGGGAGCAGCGGCAGGGAAAAGAAGCTGGATCAAAACTCCTGTCAAGTTCATGTACCCGAAAGCAAAACCAAAGGAGCGCAATGCAGTAGGCGGTGCAAACAAAAAGATGAAAAGCGCCACGACGAAAGGCGAGGCAAAGTGGATAATACCGTAAGGCAACCATGCCAATACATCCAAGAAGGAGTTGTTGGTCTCTGCTAAGACATTGGATAAGTTGTCACCGTACAAAATGGTCTCCATGGCCGGAAGGAATTTCACGGAAATTGCTGGTTTCCATGAGTAAGGGATCTTAGAGGCCGAGAAGAAAAGGGCTAACCACGAAAAGATGGGCAAAGCATAGAGGAAGAATTGCGAGGTCAAGGGAACCAAGAAACAGGCAGTGAAAGCCGCGAGGATGGGGATTTTGATTAGAAACGAAGCAGGGAAAATGATGAACACGAAGAAAATTACCGATGCCAAGAAGCCATAGTGGGCGATTTCAGTCAATTTCCATTGCTTGCTCTGAAATTTATTTAGGGACTTGCGAATATCCGTGTCAAAGTCAAGATCAGCCAAGGTGATGCCTGGTTGTTTCTCACTAAGGAAATGGTAGTGGAATAGCTGAAAGGCCTTTTGAACAGGTTTAGACCGAAGAATCTGCGACATGTTATTGTGTGCTTTTTTTCTTCCTCTCGATTTTTTTTTGGGGTTTTATCTTTGCCACGGTCCTGGTCAAGAATCACACGAGTGGAATGGCGGAGGGTCTCAAATGGGTGGTACAGGGGCGAGAAATGTCCGTACCTAAACAAAGTGGTGACAAAGCTCTGCAGAGGATGGGTGGAAAAAAACAAGGGAAGCGATTCTGCTGGTCTGGACTCGCAGGATGCGCGCGACAATACCGCGTTCACTGTCGTTCCCGATCTGGCGTTCCCGATCTGGGGTGTGATGTGTACATGGCTAATAAACAAGAAGCAAGTTAGAAGAAGAAGACGAATTTTCATGAAGATTGAATTGATATGAATGAGAGGATTTCCTTTTAATAAGTGGTAGCATTATACTGTGTTATATCAGTAGCTTCATTGTTGGTGGTGTAGACACCGAGAATCGTTATTAATTGATGCCACAAGTTGCGAAAGTGGTCTTCCTGCAACAGATCCAGTGTTTCGCTGGCGACCTCGGCCAGTCGCTTCACCACTTTTTTTTTTTCTACATTGATTCTGCCAAAGTTTTGTAAAAATTAACTCAAAGCGGCCAAACTCTGTACATATGAAACTGCAGAGATTAGAAGAAACTTCTTTGTGGAAAATTGGTTTTCCCTTAGAGAGTCACGTGGCCACCAATTACTGATGGGGATTTCGCGATTTCGCAATCGGGTTCCCGAATGGCCCGAAAGAAGCAAGCACGAATGTTATTAAATCATGTGATTGTCTGTAATTGGCCCAGGGTGGTTAAACTACATTGTAACATGAAGTAAAAAAAAAATAGAGCACAGCCCTTAGAATAATATACTTATGGAACTTCTTGAAGTTTAAGCGGAGTAAATGTCTGTTTGAACCTTAATTTCCCCGAACAATGTCATGCTTTGTGCGGCGACCCACTTATCACCTCTGTTCAACTTGACAAAATCAGCAACATGTCCTGGCTCAATACAAAGCATGTTCAAGTACCCGGATTTAGGCTCAAAATCACCCATTCCCTCAGATTTCTTAATCCAAGGGTTCCACACAACCGCATCTGGTAAGTTCTTTCTGGATACAGTGACAACCACGTTGCCCTTGTCGATAATTTGAATGTCTCTACCCTTGTCAACATTCTTATAAATACGATCGAACTCTTCCTGGAAACTAAGCATTGGTGCCTTTTCTTGATAAGTCAGCGCCAATAATTGGTCATAACATTCGGTATCTATCAAGTTAGTTGCCAATGCATCCGTGACGTCGTCCACGTTATAGTACGTGTGGAAAAGCCAATTGAACTCAAATGCTTCCTTTCCAGCATTCTCAACTTCAATCTCAGTAGTAAGGTTATCTTCAGACAAAGTCACAGTCAAAACAAGCGTGAAGTCGTATTTTCCTTCACCCCAGAGCTTGTACAATTCTGGGTCGACGTTTTCGGGACCCAAGCCAAATTGAACAGAGACAGGACTCTCCGTGACCTGGCCCAAAAATTCCCATTCAGAATTCCGTGCAAACCCGTGTTGGGGCAAAGGACCCGTGGGGTGGTTAGCATCCTTGGCCTTGCCAAAAACAGGAAAAACGAGCGGAATACCTCCTCTCACAGCCTTTGAGCCATCTAATTTCGCTGCCTCCGAAAGCCACAACCTTTCTTTCTTGTCAACCGTCCATGAAATTACAGTGGCACCAAATTTTAAGATTTCCACTTTGGTGTCTGGCTTTCCAGGATAAGTCAAGATGACCCTGTCATCAGTTTGCTGCACTGCCATTGTTCGTTGGGTTGGAGCTCGAACCACGAGGGTGTTGCTGCCCAATAAATAAGCGATACCGGAGGCACGGGTGCAGACCCCACATATGACGTGGTTGGATATTAGTAAGCCTAATGATACTAATATCACTGCTATTATCATGATTTTAAATTATTAGTAGTTAAACGATACGTAGCATGTTGCCATTTTTATGCCTTTGTTATTAAATAATTACAATTGTGTGACCGCACTACTTTTCATTGTTCATAGCCATGTAAATATATGGCGCATATAGCCGAGACTCGGAGAGTCTTTTCGAATAGATTATGTAATTTCCCTGACGTATAATTATGTGCACATAATTTAACGAAAACGAAAACAAGTAACCAGATGAGAACCTGGATATGTAAGAGACTTGACCTGCAACTATCTCGAGTACCTTATTCTATGCGAATTATGAATTGTCTCTGTATTTTATATGGTTTCCGTGATGATGCCTAGGAAAACCTGCTCTTGAATTTTTGGAACCTGTTTAAACTTCGTTGACTGGCCAGCAGGGACGCATTACTCACAACCGAATTCAAAGAGTTCTGAGAACCAAAAGTTTTTTGACTTGAGGATATTGTCGGCTTGCTGTATAAGGAAAATGGTTTTGGAACCGTGACGTTAGATTTCGTGCATCGAGGTATGGTTTCATGTGATGTTTCTGCCGACAGAATCTTGCTTGAAAATGACAAATTCCGACCAGATGATCCAAAGGAGCTGAGACGGGGTATCGATGACGAGTTTATTCTCGAGCCTTCCGGTTTCGTACTGTTCATGGATGAAATATTATTATGCGATGGCAGCTGATGGGTCTTCAGGAAACTCGTATTCAGGCCATGAAATGTGTGTGAGCCAAAGTTTGTATTTGGACCTTTGGAAATGTTTTGGAATGTTGGTATCGAGGGTTTTTTCTGTAAGGTTGGAATAGAAGGTTTTTTCTGCAAGCTTGGAATAGAGGTTTTCTTCTGTAAGGTTGGAATTGAGGACTTTTTCTGTAAGGTTGGAATTGAGGACTTTTTTTGTAAGGTTGGAATTGAGGATTTATTTTGTAGATTGTTCACGGATGGTTTTTTGTTAAGGGAGTTCATGGATGGCCTATTTCTGAGGTTATTAATCGAGGGCTTTTTCTGCAAGTCAGAATTAGACCTGGTTTTTTGTAGTTCAGTATTGGATGCTTTTCTCAGTAGACCTGGGACACCACTTTCAGGTAGCTTGACTCCTGCCATCTGTAATGAGGACTGACGAATGCGAACTGGACCTTCGGGCTTGGTGAAGGCAGGGTCATCCAGCAAAAGACCATGGAGGTCCATAGATCCCTTTGAAGGCGATATTTTCAGAGGTGACGACCGCAACAGCGTAGATGACCTTGTAGGGGACACCGATGGTTTCTTTCCAGGAGAAGTTGCCGTGAGAGGTAGATTGAGCTGAAGTGGTTGTAGGTGCCCAGAAAACACGTCGTTGGAATGGTTACGGGCATTTTGTCTAAAGGGATTGCTCTGCGTATCAGAATTTGTTGATATTGTGTTGTTATGGGCCTTGCGGCGTGTTGGTGATGTGTCTTCCTGGGAGGCGAAAAATATGTCCTCCGGTCCGTTTAAAGTTCTTCTTTTTTTCGTAGCGCTTGATGGGACATCTTGTCCACTTTGTTCTGTTTGACGAGAGGCAGCATAATGTGATGAAATGCTATCCATCTTCGAGAATAGGGGCCGGTGAACACCAGAGTATCTTTTCCGGTTCTGGTGCATCGGCCTTGATTCAGACGAGGAGAAAGCCCCGTTTGAAGTAATCTCGTTGGCTCTGCTATCTAGTTCCCTGAGCACAGCATTGCTCAAAGTTTGCGAGAATCCTTTCTCGATCATACTTTCGTTGATTGGGTCATGGAAATCACCCATAGTGGGATATCTTATTGGCGATATCAGATCTGGGCTGTGGATGGTCAAGTTCCGTATCTTTTTGATGGGCGTATTTAGCACCGAAACCGAGAATTCATCCATGTTTATCTTTGGTCAGGTAAAGTGGATGGTGAGACGTGTTTTTTTGAATTTTTTTTTGATGTAGTGGATGAATGTACTTTAACCTTTTCAAGGAATTGGGGACCTAATGAGTTTGTTTAGCTTAATGTATCACTGGACTTTCAACTGAGAAAAGAAGTTGTTTGTATTGATTTCGCTCCTTTTTCTTTCTTTTTTCTCGGGTTACGCCTCCTTTTTTTTCTTGATTATTCGTATCTGATTAAGGCGATGTGCCTGTATGGTCTCAGCAACAGCAGCACGTAAAGGGAATGATATTTTTTTCTTAATACCAAAGATTAATGGTATATTCGGATGTGTTTTGTTTGTTTGTTCGTTATCCTTCAACGGTCGTTTGTTCTGTGTGTGAACTCTTCCCTGAAAAGTAGCACTCAGTTTGTTTACGTCTTTCCGAATCCGGCCATGACCCAAACACGAGTGTAATCTTCAAAAAAAAAGATGATTGAGAACTCAAAAAAAAAAACTTCAGGAAATTACAACGGGCTACAATCGTGAGTCTTTGAATTAGACCATTCTTTTTTTATTTGCAAGGTTGAATTGAAGAATTGTTTGTTTTTTCACCAAAAGAATGAGTAAAGTACCGAGCTTTTTAATTTTCGTTCTTTTTTAGCTGAGTTCAAATGCCCAAGGACTACATATTGACGAAAACAGATTGTGATTTAGGCTAGTGGTTGATAATTACTGCATATAACCAAAATTGCACTTTGTAATTAGAAAGGAACAGTGAGGGGACATATCTGTGCTGAGAATGACAAGTTTCGTTCCAGCCTGTGTGGCGTAATGGTTAGCGCATTTGACTTCTAATCAAAAGATTCCGGGTTCGAGTCCCGGCATGGGTTCTTTCTTTTTTTGTATCTTTTAAAGAGATATTGCACATGTTGTTTTTACTTCAGAAACAATAATTTATTGGTTACAATTTTTTTTAACTTTCCAATGTTAATGAAACCATGTAGTTTGGCGCAAGTTAGTGGTGTCTAGTTTTCTCTGTAGCGTTGTCTGCTGGTGGCTCATACAAGAAGTACCGTCTTTCGGTCAAATGCAGCAATGCATCAATTGAAAAAAAAAAAAAGAAAAAAAAAAAACGCCGCTGTTGAAGAACTGTGGACGCGGGATTTGACAGTGGTTACAAGGTTGCAAATACTGAAGAGATAATTTCTTTCTTTCTTCATAAACATTGTTTTGAATATTTCTTGCATATCACTTTTTATATTACTGGTGATTTACAAGACCCAAAATAATAATTTGGGGTAAACATTTTTTCTTAATTTTGGGTAAACATCACCTTTAGCACTCGTATCAGAAACAAGGTAATGTGTAAGAGATTGCCGAAGACCCTCCCAACGTGGTGCGTGTTGGGAATACCCGGTGTAGCGCAAAAGTCTAGTTAGAGTTAAAACATGCAAAGCATACACTCGCGTGTTTCAGAGAAGGCTTTATTAATGAAGTAACCATTTTGTGGAGTATATTTTTTTGTTGAACTCCAAAACCGTTCACAGGTAGTTTCAGAAATCCGGTGATGGAGCTACCAAAAACTCAAACCAACTGAAGGAGAAAAAAAAACAAAAAACAAATATGCAAGAGATATTAGTAATGACGACGAGCCACAATGATCTAGTCGTCCTGGTCCAAGGCAGGCCGAGGCGCGCTGGCGTGCTGGGTCGCGTTCTGTCCGAGATTCCGAACTCCGCACGCCGCAGAGAAATACTTTTTTTATCACGCGAGCCCAATCTGCTCGCTTCCCCTCACCCTCTGAGTCTGAGTCCCCAAAAGAAAAAAAAAAAAGAAATTGAACGGAAACGTCTCGGACTTTTGCCGCGCGAAAACCCGCCCAGTAGCAATCACGCCATGGTTTCACAAACGATTAAAAGTTAATTAAAGAACTTTCAAATAAGAAGATCAAAGTATCATGAGTATCTACCAAACATGGGGAATATTGGGTCTAATCTATCCACTCTATTTATCTTTAAAGAATCAAAAAAGCTCTGTCAAAGAGAATGTTTTACATACCTCGGGGAGGGTTTCCTCGTGAAATGACTCAAAATTCGGAGCGACCTCGGACTTGAGTCGCGCCTTGTATATTGCGATGCCCTCTCTCAAATTAATCCGGAGCTTTGACTCTGCGCCCCTTGGATTCGATACAAACCTGCATAAAGACAAAACTTCTCTCCGTCTTTGGCCAAGATGCTTCTCCGCAGTTTTTTTTCTTCCGGGTTGTCCCGATACGTCTAAACTTAAGCAGTAAAAGTTAAGTCTTTTTTTTTGAGTTTAGTACCCGGAAAAGGCTACCAGATAATCAAAAAGGCCTCTTTAATATCATTCTCTTTTTTTCCTCTCGAAAACCCTTCCCATTAACGTGAAAAATATTTGTGTTTTTCCAGTGTCCCGGGGTTTGTCGGGTCGCATGGATCTGATGTGTCGCACGAGACGAGTAGTTTCCGAGTTCACCCGGCGAAACCGCACCTCGGATAAACGTCTGAGAAACACTTTATGGCAAAAATCAGCTATTAGTTTCCAAAAAAAACTGGTATAAAAATATATATCCAAAATAATAAGCTCTAAAACATTTTTGGGGTATTTAAAATGATATGTATAAGTGCTTTTTGAGTACAATTTTAACGGTGTAGCAGTGCCTGTAAATAAGCGCTTGCTAAGTGGATACCCCAGACGCACGTCCCTCTTCGGACATCATGCAAACGACCGAAGCAAGTCCGTATATAATTCAGCCCAGGCCCGGGCACATTTTGAATCTTTTTCGTTCTTTATTCACAGGAAAATATCTTCTTATCACTTCGTCTTTTGCTTTGTTTTGCCCTTGCATCCACAAACAAACCCTTAATATTACATTTTATACCCATTCAAGCTTTCACAGAGTCCTGTTGCACCTTCCCATTTCAGTTGAATGCTAGAGTCGCAACTAGTCATTTAATTTTCCCATATAACACCCATACATTCGTTTCACTTCATTGACACTATGTTATCGAACGATCTCCTTTCTTATTCGATTATGCTGAATGGTGAAAAGGCCATTCTGCACGTCTTGCCTCATTATGCCTCATTGCCTGATGTCAAGCTGCAAGGAGTTAGCTTACCACCTATAACAAGTTACGTGAGCCTCACAGAAAATAACCTTAAACTGTTGAACTCTTACTTGCATAAAGACACATTTGCCAGCAGTACGCCTCCTTCTTTAACACTGCTGTCGCTGGTTCTGGAACTGCCTCTCGCGTCACCCCGTACAACGTCAAGAAGCAGCGATGCCAGCCATATATTCAAGCCCGACAGCTCCCCCATCTTTACTCATACACACACAAACGCCTCTACTCCATGCACGCCTCAAAAAAAGCGCCGTCAAAGGTTGGGACCATCTTGTGACAACTGTCGCGCGCGTAAGGTCAAGTGTAATGCCGATGTTGTCATGATAAGCCGTCACTTCACTGGAGAGACTCAAGGCAAGTCATCTGAGAACGAGGATATTGAGGAGTACTCGTCACTCACACCTGGAGAAAAGCAGCGTGTTCTTGCTGGAGAGGCTGTTCACATCAACTCGGACTATGTTTTGGTGCTTTCAAACTATAAACTTATAAAGTATAAACCATGCATGTCTTGTGCTAGCAAAGGCTTTGCTTGCTGTTTCTCGAAGGGGTTTACCAAAGAAGATATTGTCCACAGCAAGCGTAACTGTGGAACCGAAGAGGTGACTCCTTCAAAACTCGAGCGCAAGATTTCAGTACCACTGAAGGTGCAAAAAAGACCGCTCCTGGAGGGCAATTCTTTCAGCACCCAAGGTAAGCTTAGCACGAGGAAAAGCTCTTGTGCAGCGTGTCGCAAGAGAAAGGTGAAATGTGTGGTCACATCACCTCATGGTAAGTGCGTCGGGTGTACCAAAAAGGACATTCAGTGCACATTTTAATTTCGTTGTCAAACCTTTTTCTTTAATTTTTAAAAACATTCATTTCTTGGAACGGTGGTAAATAGAACTTAATTAACTAATATTATATCAATTACAGGTTGATAACTGAAGTCGGTTGTAGCTGTGTAATTTCATCTTTTTGCACCCTCTCTCTTACCTTTAATATCTTGATCGAGCTTAGTCGTACGAACTATTATTTGTTTGCCTTTCGCCTCACAATTCACCCGTAATGAAATAATTTTAAACAAGACTATTTCTGATGGTAAGAATGTTGAGCTGACCAGGATTGTTTTTCTTACCAAAGTAATACTTACAAAAGACATTACAATATCGATACACAGTCTTGAAGTCGAGGTGATGTAATGTTCAATTGTTTCCGGCGGTTTACGATTCAAGGAGTATCATTCCATTCTTTAACGGTAGCTCACACCTCCAATATCTGTCTGATATTGCTCGAATGTAGTCGTGAAAATAATTTCTCTGTCCTTAACAAAGATTATTCCCAGATCAGCCGTCTTATTGCCTAGCAAAGAGGGACCAACCTAGAAAAAAGATTATCGTTTTTTTTTTTTGTTAAACTGTAGTATCAAACAAGAATGTACCTATAGTTATTTGAAACAATTCTATTCCCACTCCAATATATTTCCTTACTTCAGAACGATTTTACGGAGTGGTTTGTGGTTAAAAAATTCTATAGTGAACCGATCTGTTTAGTGCGTATGACAGACACCTCATTCGAAGTAGTCTTTTTAACACCACATATTCCAAATCCCCTATGGTTATAGACTTCGAAAAAGTAGTCCTTTAGAAGAGTTTAAAGGCTAATTTTCCCAGTCTCATGCTTGTATATCTCGGAACCACCTTTCATTTCTTTTCCGGGGGTTGTAGTATTGCTGCAAGAACTATTCCACTAATTTCACCTCAATTCCCAGGATATAAACATGCCCAAAACCTACAGAGCATTTCTAGAACATACTGATACATGTGCGGTTTCGTGCTTAATTATCCAGCCAATATACAGCTAAAATGAATACTTGAAAGATCTTTTCACCTTGATAGTTTTCTTCCATGTACGGATGTTACCGAAATACGAAATTTCCAAGTCAGAGACACTCACATAAAGTAGTCTCATCGCAAGGAACCCCTCAGAATTGAAACCACTTTGAAGACGGACACTTTACTTTCTGATACAAGCGTAGTATAAGGATCTGAGTAAAATCTCTTCTAATTCCCCCTTTTCCGATAAATGACCTACATACATTTAGGGTGATGGATGTAAAACCGAACACAACAAACGCAGCGCGTTTTTTTCAGCAACAAGAGCCGGTGCAACAATTTCGCGATTTTGATTTCGCCTTTGATTCTGATGCTTTCCAAACCTCTATTCTAACAAACAATATGGCACGAGAAGAAACCTACCAGTTGAATAACAAAACGCGACAGGCATTGAGAAAGCACCACCGGGAATCTAAGCTAAATCAAAAGGCTTTAGGAATCTGGTTCACGAAGAATTATGGTCAATCAGTCCCCAAGTCCACAATTTCAGATACCTTGTCGAATAAGTGGAAATGGCTCGATGATATCGAAGTAAACGACACAGTAAAGCGCAATCATGACCCCAGATGGCAGTTGTTGGACAAAGTTTTATTTGAATGGCATTTGGAACAAAGAAGCCGCAGACAAACGACATCAACCAAAGACTTCATAGCTGCTGCGAAAGAGATCTGGGAAACTCTTCCCTCAGAGACTAAAGTCGATCCCAAGACTGGTGCTATGCTACCAGAGCCCAAATTTTCGCCTGGATGGCTCTGCCGCTTCAAGAAAAGACACGACCTCTATTTTAAACTGAAGTGGGGCGACGCATTTTCAATACCTGAACGCTCGCATGAAAGTATGGATAGTATCCGGATTATCGCAAGGCATTACCCTTTGCATCATGTTTACAGCATGCGTGCAAGTGGACTATATTGGAGAAGGAGCCCATCTATAGGTCTCTCTAGTGGGATTCCAGAAAAAAGTCGTATTACCATTACCCTTTGCACCAATGCAGATGGATCCGACAAACATCCGGTATACTTTATCGGAAAATCCAAAATGCCTCAAGACTTTGGATTCGAAGAAAAGTCCACCGAAGAGTGGAATTGGAGGGCGAACAAAACAGCACAAATGACTACCGAATTAGTGGAGGATTGGCTAAAATTGTTTTATAAACATATCGGAAACAAGCACGTGCTTCTATTAATGGACGATATCACCACCCACAGATGTGCAGTGATAACTAAAAAGCCGCCGATTAATGTTAGAATAGAGTTTCTTCCAGTCAACTCCAGAAGTATCTTCCAACCACTCGAACAAGGTATCATATACAGTGCCAAAGAGCACTACCTCAAATATGCGTTGAAAGAACGACTTCTGGTTTACGAAACTGCAAAAAGAGTTAGAGCCACTGGGACGGAACCAAGGCTGGCGGGGCCGAAAATGAGTCTTAAAAGTGCTGTATGGTGGTTTCACCAGGCTTGGACGGAAGAGGTCAAACTTGATACAATTCATAACAGCTTCCACAGAACCACGTTGTTTGATGAGAACTATCCACAAGAAGAATTTGTCCCGCCCGGAATACCAGAAGATTTTTCTGAGCTTTACAATGCTGTTGTAGCCACCGGAAATATCGCTGACCCATTGGATATTTGCGAGTTCCTTTGTCCTGAGGGGGAATACGAGCCCTCAGTCCCTATAATTCCTACCATTCAGGATTTGATAGATTGCCATCTTCCACCAGCTGAAGATAAAGAAGAAAGTGACGAGACTGAACTCCTTAGCGAACTGCTTGAAACAAAGTGGCGCGAGGGCATCCAAAGTGCTGATGCCTTGCTCAAAACCATGGATCTCACTGAAGAGAATACTCCTGAGATTAGGGAGCAATTACGCGCGGTGATTAAAATATTAAAGAAGAAATTAGATGAATGTATGAAGTAGGCCGATGATGCCGGAGGTCTTCTTCTTTAAAGAAACAATTGTATTACAGGACGCCGCTATAAGAACGACACAAAAACTATAAAAAAAAAATAGAGAAAAACCTGAAAACACATCTGGATAGAGTACGGATTAATGAAGTTATCCAGCTCTCCCGAGCCCTATACCTTCCTCCTTACTCTAGCCGCTCTGTAGATCACGTCAACG